>CM055892.1:7578253-7585753 GCA_029582165.1 Portulaca oleracea
AACGTTCCAGCAAGAAGAATGGAAATAAAGTTCAAGAAGAGTTCTTGCCCTACAAATACAAAGGAGATAACTTCAACAAGCTTGAAATAATGAAGCAAGGGAGCAAGGACGTGATTGAATATACCATAGAATTCAGACGGCAACTACGGAGTATGGCCTTAAGGAGAATGATCAAGACGTTTTGGTATGTTATACTCTTGGTCTTAATGATTACATTTGGTGTGTTGTTGTACATCAATCTTACGCAAACTTGGAGGAGTTAAGTTCTTTAGCCCTTGATGTTGAAATAGAAGTAAAGAGTAAAGAACTTTGGGATAGAACTCATTTTGATCATGTTGAAAGTGTATGTCAAACGTCATCCTATGAGCAACCAGAATTTGGAAGTGAATCATTTGATGTATTTGACGTGTATGATGATGTTCATGAAGTATGTGATAACCTAGGCACAAATGAGGAAGTTAATGTAGTATGTAGCGTGCCTAAAGATGAGTTTAAAGTGTATGACAATCCATTGTATGAGGAGAATAATGAAGAGTTCCAAGTATATGACAACCCATTATATGAGGAGGAAGGCGTGAATGAAGAAGTTGAATTTGCCGAATGTGATGTTTTTGTTGAAAATGAGCAAGTTCAAGAAGTATGTAGTAGCATGGCTAAAGAAGTAAATGAGGTACACATAGAGAAGGATCTTGAAGTAGAGGAAGTAGAAGAATTGAATGGAGAAGAGCTACGTGATGAAATGTGTTCATTGATCCAAGAAGGAGAAAGTTGTGCCATCATTGACGTTGACATTGATCTTGACCAAGATATTAGCCTCGCTACGACAAATGTCCAAGAATTGCAAATGAAGAGCTATTCACACCATGGCAATGATCTTCATATGGATCCAAGAAGTTTAGTAAGTCTTGCTTTTTACAAGATTTGCAAAAATTCATTATATTGTAATATTACTTCTATGGATTCTTGTTATACTTTGTTGGAAGAATCAAAGTTGTATGATAGAAGTATCATGCTCCAAGAGGCGTCCTTATTACCACCTTGTGTCTCTCGGCTCAAGGAGGATCAAAGTACTCTTATGGCACTTATGGAGAATAAGTATCATGAATTTGAAGAACCAGGAGTCTCATTCTTACACCAATGGAGGTTGGAAACCGTGGGCCTATAAAGGATCAAGATCCTTTACCATCACTTGTTCTCATTTGTGAATATTTGGATGAAAGACAAGCACCATCAACAAGTGACCTCTCTCACTTATCTCTTTTGGTACGTTTCTCTTCCATGAGTATTATCATGCATCAAAGGCTGCCACCAAAGCCTATGATTCATCACCGAATGGTCTATGCAAAGGGTCAAGCGCAACTCATGGATAACTACATCAATGTCCTTGATTCTCATAGTATACAACATATTTCGAAAGAGTATGTACCATTGCAATGTAAAGAGAATGTATGTGTATACTTTGATAACATTTTTGTATGTAGTAGAAGTAGAAAGGAGTATATAAATCCTTTGGAGTTAATCTTGATCATGACAAAGCATGAGGAGCCACAAGGAGAATTGGAGAAGTATTTGGAGAATTGTCCTTACCTCTCGTCCAAGAATGAGCTATCTCAACATATCTCATTAAATGGAGTAATTCAAGTGGACAAAAGGAAGAAAGAAACTATTCAAGAAGGATCCATACTTGCATCTATACATGAGGTACTATGTCTCTTAAAGGATGCTAAAGATCATCATATTCTTTTACTTCCTATTCTCGCATCGTATTTGTTCATTACAAATGGAGTTGAGAAAGGTGAAGTCCTATCTCAAGGAAGTTGTCCCATGGATTATTTTGGTGATATACTAATTGGAGAAAAGGAGAAGCATCATGCTTATGGCTTTGCATTCATACTTGTTGTTATCATGAGGATATTTGAGCAAAAGGATTATTATCATGGAGGATTCATCCTTAAGTTTTGTGATTCTTACAAAGTATTGGAGTATGCTTCATATGATAAGGAGATCAAGCTATCATTATACTTTGAGATGAAGTACTTGATTCGTTCATCAAAATCAAGTCACTTGGAGGAAGCAAGTCCTTTGACTAAAGGAAGTTTTCTAACGAGGAGATACATGTTTGATTCAAAATTACTTGAGCTTGGATATATCAAGGAGTTATATGAAGATGATGATGAATTTAAAGAAGTATTCAAGGTATGTGAGAAGCATCATCAACAACCCTTTCATATTAATCATGGATTTCTTTTCAAAGGGAATCAATTGTGTATTCCAAGGAGTGGAATTCGTGACTTCTTAATCATGGAAGTGCATGGAAGTTCTTTTGATCATTTGGGTCTTCTAAATACGTATTACAAGATGAAGGAGTATTATTTCTGGCCAAGCATGATCGTTGACATTGAGCAAACGTTACAATGTTGTGACATTTGCAATCCTTCTATACCATATGGAGATGAAAGCTTGAATTTTATGGTTGAAGTGCCATGGATTCAAGGAAGTCAAGATGATATTAAGATCGTTGAAGGTCATCCTTCAAAGATGGAACACCATATTACTATTGTCTTCATCATGAGTTACAAGCTTGTGAATCTATACTTTGAAGTTGAGAAGTTATATGAGATTTCTACAATCTCCATGAATAAACGAGATTTGAAGCACCATGATATCATTGGCTTATTCATCAGAAGACTTGGAAGAAAGTGGAAGTTCAAGTCAAGCATCAAAGGGATCTATAATGATTTCAAAGCATTTAAAAAGAGAGTTTGTAATCTCTTCAAGAAAAGCAAGAGGAAGAAGCAAGTTGATATGAACAATACTTTTGGAAAGATCTCTTATAAGAAGAGCTTAGAAGAAGTGTTATGTACTGGTTTAGAAGAAGTTTTGTCTAAGTTTGAGGACAAACTTTTTCAACCGGGGGAGAATGATGTATATTTGCCTAGCTATATACATCAAGGCCTAGCTAAAGGACCTCTATCCAGCTAGAAGCTACAAATGTCGCCTTGGGTATCAACAACTACAAGGGTTTATTAGCTCAAGGAAGAAAGCATGAAGGACCTTGATGGTATTCTAGCTTACATGGAGTTACTCTCACATTTTGGAGGACATCAATGAGCATAAATAACTCTCAAGTCCTTATTGAGAAGTCATCTCTCACGGCAGCAAAGGACTCCATCAAGTACAGTTCGATATTTTGCTTTGTAACTCTAGATCCATACATCTATTGAGGAAATCATCAAAAGACAGATTGGAGCTCTTTCAATAAGCTTTCCAATGGTTTTTGAATCAATGAAAACGGACAAGTATTGAAGGAGTTATAGCAATTTCTTTCTAGAGTTGTATTTTAGAGTTTATGATGTCATAAAGAGTAATAGTTGATTCTTAGTTTCTTGAACCCTAGGTACACGTCCAAGGGGTCCCTAAAGTAGTATAAATAGACCCCCTTCTTCTATTCTAAGATTGGCTATCTTAGATGGTGAAAGGAAGGAATTGAAGAGTCTTGAAGGTGGTGTGTCTATATCCTTCAAAGAGCTTCAAATTGCCATTATCATTCAACCATTCAAACGACATTCATCAAGAACTCATCAAGAATTCATCAAGAACTCATCAAGCATTCAATCATCTTCATTCGTTCTTCAAACGTTCAAAGAGTGTCGTTCATCATCACTCATCAATCGTCATTCCATCATTCATCAAACTTCCATTTGATCTTGGTAAACGAATTAATCCCTCTTTTCGTTTATCTTCATCCATCATCATTCATTTTTGGATCCTTGAGAACTTTGAGAAGGGAGATTCTTATCTTCGTTTTTAAAGATCCTTAATTCTTTTGTGTAATGTGATCTTGTGGTCCCATTATGCATCATGCATCGACAAAGCAAATGCATGCCCACACAGTGTTCTGCATCCCGGAGCACAGCAAGAGGCCACAGCCCGAGCCACACGCGCACGAAGGCAACGTGCAGGCGGACGGCGACCTCGGCCTCTATGTCCACCCCACACCCAATGAGGGCATCGGGCAAACGTGATTCGCATCAAGGTCGAAGACTTGCCTTACCGAGGCAGCCAACACAGGAAACCATCCCTTGCCCAGAGCTTGCGCGCCCTTGGACCATTCTCTGAAGAGGACCTTGCGCTCACGGTTCACTGCCGGCAGGAGCCCGCCACACAAACGATCCAACGTAATTCACGCGCTTCACATGTTGCCGCCAGATGCACTTCGTCCGCCGATCGCATCAGCACCAAACGAAGCAAAGAGGCAACAACCCAACAAGCACCGCTAGACGCGAGAAACCGAAACAAAAGAGAGTCAGACAACCATGCCTTCAGTGTTTTGAGCATCAAAAGATGTGTTTGTGGCCGGGCTTCGGCTCGACCAAGGAACGAGGATTAAGCTCCCGAGCAGCAAAAAACCGATTATCCCACCACCTGCTCGTTTGCCCACCCCCAACGGCTAGCCACACCTAAAGGTTGTTCTATACATGCTAGGAACTCAATCTTGGTTAAGCTGAACGGCCATAGGTGGTTGGGTGGATGATGTGTTGTGTTTGAGGTTGGGCTTGATAGTGGTCAACACACAAGGATCAAGATCACAAGCAGCAAAAATCCGATAATCCCACAAGCTGCTCGTTCACTCGCCCGCCGTGCACCGATCAAGGCTCAAGGATGTTGTCTGTGGGGTGGAAGCTGGGTTCTGATTTGTCGAATGGGTTCTCCCATAGGGTAACATGTGTTTAATGGCTGGGCTGAGCCTAACCAACGCACGACGATTGAGCTCCCGAGCAGCACGAACCGAATATTATCCAACAAGCTACTCGTTTGCCCTCACCCCGAGCGCCGACTGTGCCTCAAGGCTTCCTTTTGTTGGGCTTAAGGTATGTTTCATGGCATCAAAAGGGTTTGAGAGGAGCGGAGGATGTGTTTGTGGCTAGGCTAAAGGGCCGCGAGCACACGGGCATTGAGATCCCGAAAGAAAAACCGAATATCCCACAAGCCTCATTCACTCGCCTCCCGAGCAATCGATCGCACCTCGAGGCTGTTTTTGTACGGGTTGGACATCGAATTGTGGTGGGATAGATTCTTGTGGCTCAACTCCTTTCCCCAGGCACCGCGACATCCCCATCGGCAAATCCGAACGCTTTGGGCCTCCACCACCCTGAGCGAAATGCATGTCACGCGTTTGGAAGTGCTACTTCTAAGATGGCACAAGGCCAACTTCACACAGAGCCCGGTTCGACCCATGGTCGCGCCTATTCGGTGTACTCGACCAAGTCACAAGCAACAGGGATTTACGGATCCATACGGTTCCAACCCTCCGAAAGGCCCTCGGCAAAAGGGATTTGTGGATCCATACGGTTCCAACCCTCTTCTAAGCCAAGAGACATCTGGGGCCTCGCTCCTCGATCTTCCCACCTACTAGTTCCTAGCCTCGTCCGGTCAGGCGCCACCAGTCACCGCACTTGCGACAATTATCCCACACAAGGGAGGCATCATCCCTCCACATTAATCCCACGACCAATGAGACTGCCACCGTACCATGAGCGTCAAGATTTCGCCAGGACCCGAAGGCCCCAACAACCCATCGTCCGCCCCGGGTCGAGGTCGGGCAACAAAAGGCGCAACCTATAGCTTGGCTCTAAAGGCAGTTAACGATGGCGGGCTGGGGACAAGGCAAGGTGGCCCACCATCGTTAATGCAAGCGAACACCCCCGCGCCTAGAGGCGCGCCGCTGCGGGTGAGGGGGCACGCCACCGTGGTGGCGACTCCGCAACAAATGCGGTATGCCACCGACCGCGACGCCAAGAAACACTACCGGCACACCGACAGCAAGGCATCAATATCCGAGGCAACCATATCGATCGACAACTTTTACACGCTGGCACGCGCTTCGAGGCAACGAGCCTCGTTGTTCCATCATCCGTCCGGATAGGTTCGGTGCGTGGCCGCATGTCGACAATGCCTTTGACGAGGTTGCCATGCCACGCCATACATGGACGCCATCGTCCGCCGATGACATCGCTGCCCGATCGTCGTATCCGCCTCAAAGACTTGCCAAGCACCTCCCCTATAAAGAGCTTTAAGTGAATAACTCCATCTACGGCCAGTGGCATAGTTTTGACAAAAAAATGGGCATGGCTTTTTTTTGAGTTCTAGATTTTTCCAATTTTTTCCTAGGATACCCCTGGGTATATAATAATGTTAATTTACTAAAAATCATTTTTCGGAATTTTTTCGCAGCCCGGGTTATTTTATATAATTTTTTATTTGCGAAAACAGAAAAAATTCCAAAAAATCGTAGAAAAATCAAAAAAATGCAAGGAAAGTTTCTAAATTCCTTAAAAATCAAGGGAAAGTAGACTGAAAATTATTTTGCACATCCGACGTCGGATGCCCTGGGTTTTACGCCCGGGATCGCTTTTTCCCGAGCGGGCACGGGAGGAGACGAAGGAAGGCTCCAAAAAATCACTAAAAATATTGTAAAATAGCTAAATGGGACAAGGAAATTATCTGCAAAATTTGAGGGAAAACGGACGATCGAAAGCTAGAGGAGTGTCCCGGAACCGGGCGACATAGAGCGTCACGAGGCCTGGCCAAAGACTCCCGGAAAAAATCTTGAAAAATCACGGAAAACCTTTAAAAAACATAAGGAAGCAGCCCGCCAAGTTTCATCCCAAGCGCACGAACGAAAGCCACGGAAAAATCATTGTCACAGTGATGTCATCGCGGTCGTCGTCGGCGCATCGTCGTCGTCGCCATCGATGTCGTCGCCGTTGTCGCCGATTGTCGCCGTCGTCATGTCATCGTCCGCAGTTGTCGCCGATGTCGTCGCCGTCGCCGCCGCTTTGTCGCCGATGAATGTCGCCGGTATCGTCGCCGTCCGCTTAGATCGCCGCAGTGTCGCCGGCCGCCGTCGGCACTATCGCGATGTCGTCAGCCGGTGTCCCCGTCGCCGCCGATCGCCGTCGGCCGCTGACATCGTTCGCCGCAGTTGTCGCCGATGTCGTCGGCCGCCGCCGGCAACGCTATCGTCGACCGTCCGACATCGCCGCCGACAGTTGTCGCCGATGTCGTCGACATCGCCGGTATCGCCGACATCGCAGATGGACATCGCGGGGCCGCCGACGCATCGGCGGTCGCTTGCCGCCGTCATGCGCGCCGTGCGGCGGACGCTTGGCATCCGGCGAACGATGCATGCATTGTCCGTGACAGTCGCCGGCATTGCCCGGCTCCCGTTTCATCAGCCGACACTCGATTTGCCACGCCGCCTCGTCTCGGCATCCGATGCTTCACCGGTCGCGGAGCCCACCCGCGCCTCGCAAGAGGGGCACGTGGCGGGGGCGGGCCCGCCACAGTATATCCCTCCCCCCCCTTTCTTCGCTTGTTCCGCCAAGTTCCGCCAAGTCCGCCCCTGTGCCCTGTGCTCTGTACCTTTGATTATAATGCGCGCGCTGGGGCACCGGGCTTGTCCGGGGGGCGGGCTCGAACGCGGGGTCGGTGCCGACC